>VNJV01000148.1:2773-15535 GCA_008042635.1 Drosophila nikananu | reverse complement strand
GCGAGTATTCCGGGCACCTTTGCAAAGTTTTCTTCGACAGTGTTAGCTACGATCATGCCGCCTGCGAGTAACCGGGCCCGTGCGTATTATTTAGGCCAGCAGTGTTAGTTGTGATTGTGCCGCCTGCGAGTATTCCGGGCACTTTCGCAGAGTTTTCCTTGAGCAGAGTTAGCTGCGATCGTGCCGCCTGGAGTATTCCGAGCACTTTTGCAGAGTTTTCCTTGATCCTGCCTGTGGGTATTTCGGGCACTGTAGCAAAGTTTTCCTCGGCCCCAGCGGAAATTTGGGAGTTCTCTAACCATTAAATTGTCTTAGTATATCTCGATTTACATCCAAGCACAGGGGCTCAGTTACCCGAGCAAGATTTTACCACCTATAACAATATGATACCCACCCCAACTGTCTCTAAGATAATAAATTTATCTGTAGAGGATCCTGGGCAGACTGAGACGACGACCCTAGCCAAAAGCATCCTTACAAATATATCAAAAAACACTCGCCATGTAGTACAAAGAATCCCATATGGAGGTCTCACCCGAATTTAAGCTCTCTGATTTAAACCGTCACACCTATATGGAATTCTTTAGGGTGCTGGGCCGCAGCGACAAAGATAGGGCCGAAACATTTACCTTACATCTCAGGGGCGTCTTCCAGCAAAAGCCCGCAGCAAATGAATATGTTCTTCGGCAAAACCACCTCGAAACCAAATCCACTCCAACTTCATTTTAACCGAACGAGATTACAAAAGTCATCAGGCAGTTAATGGAAAAAATCAATTATTATAATGATACCGAAGCCCGGAAAAGATCACACGACTCCGTCATCTTACAGATCAATAAGTGTATTTTTATGCCTGTCCAAACTATTCGAAAAATGCCTTCTGACGCGCATAATACCATATATAGGAGCTCAAAAAATTATCCAAGCCCATAAATTTGGCTTCAGAGAAAAACACGGAACTATCGAGGAAGTAAACAGAATAACATCAGAGATTCGAACAGCCTTCGAGCAGCGCGATATTACTCAAATGTCTCATGCATAAAATTAAAGCACACTTGCCAGGGTACACTCACAAATTTCTTGAATCCTCTACAATAGAGCCTTCGCAGTGAGGTGTAACACAACAATTTCCGACAGTTACGCTATCGAAGCTGGAGTCCCACAAGGCAGCGAACTTGGGCCAACTCTATTCGTCCTTTACACAACAGATATTCCCACGAGTGACCGACTAACAACATCCACCTTCGCTGATGACATTGCGATCCTTAGCCGCTCCAGATGCCCAGGCCGTGCAACAACCCAACTCGCCAACCACCTCGTGGTAGTCGAGAAGTGGCTGTCAGACTGGCGTATTAAAATAAACGAACAAAAGTGTAAACACATAACGTTTACTCTTAACAGACAAACTTGCCCTCAGCTCTGTTAGAAACTACACCTAAAACTAAAAGCCAGCAGCCTCCACTGGATTATAAACTCCCGACCGCCCTTGTGTCTGGACTACAAGGTCCTGCTCTACAACTCCACTCTTAAGCCAATCTGGACGTATGGCTCCCAGCTTTGGGGGAACGCGAGCAGAACAAACATAAACAGCATACAGCGCGCCCAATCAAAGATCCTGCGAACTATCACCGGGGCACCATGGTATATTCGTAACCAAAACATCCACAGGGACCTCGGCATTCTTGCAGTAAAAGGTGAAATTGACAAGCAAAAAAAGGCCTACAATGAAAAACTCTCTGCCCACCCAAATCCTCTCGCAAGGGTCCTGAGTCGAGTTTCCAACCGATGCCGCCTGCAACGCACCAATCTTCCAACCCAGCCATAAGTTGTAAGGGTTATTTTGAATGCCTTAGTGACTTCCAATTAGGTTAAGGTATAATAAAAGCAAAGTATGTTAAAAAAAATCCCACCCTCCCACGCTCACCAGCTTACCGGCTCTCTCGTTCTCCCTCTCTCTCAGTGCAGCTGCACTTTTCTTATCCCTTTTACGTTAAGGTACAGTGGTAAGTCCCTAGTGTGCGCTGTTGTATTTTTCGCTCAAACCTGTAAATCGGCTATTACTGCTAATGATCTTACAGTCGGCTGCTGGCTGTGCGAAAACGTAGTGCATGCCAAGTACATTGGTGTTGCGAACGGTCGGTAGACGATGTCAGAAGAAACATCGATGTGAGTTACTGCTGTGAGGCCTGTCGCGAGGTTAAAAGAAAATTATGGATACTCAATTTAATTGCCTTAAGCTATTAAATAAGCTATTAAAAGACCGCAACTGGTCTGCAGCATCTAGGCGGATCTCAACAACCAGCGGCGGACTCCCAACAGCAGCCTCTCTCGACACAGCCCTCGACCTCAGAATCAAGTCAAAGAGTTCTAAGATCGAGTGGTAAAAAAGATTCGGTATCCGAATGTCTCAAATACTGACCCCTCAATGCCCCGTCAATTTACCTGCTCAGGGCATCAGGCCCGGACGACCGGCCGATATTGGTAATGCAGATAAGCAGTCTGCATCGCTGAAAGCCCTCATAGCTATACCACCTACGAAACATATATTTGGTTCGTGGATCTCCCCTGCTCAGACATCTGAAGATGTCATCGCCTTTATTCAACGCAAAATTAGTGCCGAAAAAATAAAAATAAAGGTGGAAAAATTCAAATTTTCTTATGCTAGGGATATTTCATCTTTCAAAATAAATTTCCCGAATGAGCTCTTTGAAACAATATGTTCTTCCAATTTCTGACCCGAATACGTTGTCGTCAAAGAGTTCGAAGCTAAGAAAAAGAAACGGTGGCCTGTAGGAAAAGTCTTCCCAGGCCCGATCAGACCCCTGCGCAATCTACGACATCGCCTTCAAAAAACTAATTACATCCCTCTCCATCTCCTGTCAGAATGCAAGAGGTTTACGTAGTAAGCTTCCGAAATTGTATTCTGATAGTCTCTCTCTTGCATCCCAGGTTATTGAGTTCACAGAAACCTGGGTAAAACCGGAGATTCTGAGCTCCGAAGTTTTTCCAGCTGTGTTCACGATATATCGGCTGGATCGGCCTTTCAGACGTGGAGGTGGTGTTCTCATAGCGGATGACTCCAGTCTCGCGTCGGAATTAATAACTTTCGAGGAGTGCAACGATGTTGAATTCCTTTGTGTGAAGCTATCAGTCAATGGTAGCTCCATTTTCATTACCTGTTCCTACATTCCTCCTATGTCAGAACTTCCTATTTATTGGAACCATCTTTCCGCTATCATTTAGGATCATTTAGTAGTTCTTGGTGATTTTAATATCCCAGGGGCTATTTGGTCCTCAAATAATTCGACTAATTCACTCCTTACCTAATGTACGAAATTCGTTAGAGCGCTTGCTTGATCTCTGTTTTGTCTCAGATCCGGCAAGAGTCAGTTTAGCCAGACGCTTCCCGAAGATCCCTATCACCCTACTTTCGATGTGACTCTCGACATTGGGACTGACTTACTGAGCATATCTGACAGTCCAGGCAAAAAAGTTCTTTCTTTACGCAAGACGGACTTTGAACGGCTGAATAACTTTATATCAAATTTTAATTGGCAGAAGCCGTGGTAATTTTTTGCAGTGCCTTGAATTCTTTTTTTACTGAATGTGTTTCGTTGTACTATCAGTCAACCTCAAATAAGCCTCATTGGTTTACTTAAGTTTTGAGTCATCTTAAGAACAAAAAAACTAGGCTGTATACTAAATATAAACATACATGTTACAATAACTATTTGACTCGTTGTAGGGTCCAGATCTCTCAGGACCCAAAAAAGGATTTATAATTTTGTTAACACTAAACGTAAGCCAATTTCGCATCCTTCCTCCTTCCTTGCTGCACACAGCCTGCTTTACCGTAGGGACCTTTGTTAGGTCTTTGTTAACAAAGGTCCCTACGGTAAAGCAGGCTGTGTGCAGCAAGACGGCACACCAAGCCGTTGTGTGCGCCGAGAAAAAGAGGAAAAGGGTGCACGGCGTTTCTCGCGTGCGGCGACGAAGGAGTAAAAAAGTCACCAACTGCTATCGATGAAGCCATAGGAAATTCTACACGTGGTGAAAAGCCGACACAGAAAAACTATGTAAGCCGCTTCGGCCAAAAGGGACAAAAAGACTTTTACCTCCAAAACGTGGCAGCAGACTCTATATTGAAAATCAATATTTAGGCACTTAAGAATTTTAGTTAGAGGACGATTCAAACTATCATTTGGCAGTATTTGGCTTGAAAAACACTCGTCCAATCGACACGGTTCACGTGGATTATTATTTGGGGACGATGCGAAAAGTTAAACTGCACTCGATCTCGCCTTTCAGAAAAGAAAAAGGAAGTATGAAGATCCAATGGGACCGTAGCTTGCCACAATCCAATTGGGGGTTCTTTGTGGTATTTAATAGGAAAATATACAGGGGTGCCACAGAAACCATCTGTACTGCAAAAATCATGAAAAATAATTCCGAGGTGCCACAGCCCTTCCACAAAAATATTTTTTTTGTATTTGAAAACACAAAAACAAACCGTCAATTTCGATGCATGAGTAATTTCATATGGCAACATGGTAACCCTGAACGCCAATATCGAATGGTTTGTAAGAAAACTAAAAACACAAAACTTATTCGACGTTGTATGGGACCTAGAAATTGGTTTAGAGGAAATGCCTTTTTTTTGGAAATCTAAATAACTGTGTTTTGCATGGCACCCCTTATAAAATTTTGCAGGATCTAAACTTCGCTACGATGGTTTCTTGACAAATGAGCTTTGCTCCCACAACCACAGCTTTAATTTTTAGTCCCTGCGACTAACAATAAAAACTTAAAAAGGAGTTAAAAGCAATTACCAAATGTCCTTGGCTTGAAATCTACCAAGTTCTTTGCCATTAATGTCCTCTAAGAGATAAATTGACTGAAGAATCCTTTCTTTCACTCGGTCCTTGATAGCGACAGAAGCGAGTTTCACTGTGAACATATATTTGCGGCGTTAATAATAATAATACTGCTTGGAGAATTGTGCACTGGGACCACTGGGGTCTATTGTGCCCTCGTCTTTTTGTCTGAGCTATAGCTGGTCGAACAGTTCAATCGAACGCAAGAATGCGATGATGTCGCCTTGCCGAAAATCCCTAATTTTCTGCGTGGTGAGTGTAAGGCCCCCGAAATGGGCCAGCCTCAACCTACTGATAGCTGGGCACTCCTTAAGTAGGTGTGCCGGAGTCTCGTCTTCTTCTAGACAGAGTCTGCAAAGAGTGTCCTCCCCTAAATTGAGATTATGCAGATGCTTGCGCAGTCTGCAGGGCCCGGTCAGGAAGCCCGTGACCATTTTGGGAGATTCTTTGCTCAACTGCAAACCTTCTTTGGTCCTCTTGCTTTTATAGCCACCTAGAAGCAGTTTACTCGGCCTTGCCTCTTGCAACGAACACCAGAAGTCATCGCAGGCAGTCATGGGATCCACACGACTCCTCTGGCTTATCACTCCTGGGCCTAGTCCACAGAAGGGTTCCGGACCATAGAAAGGCGTACTCGCCCCCTTTCTAGCCATGATGTCGAAAACTTCATTGCCGGGGATCCCCGCATGCCCTGGTACGCAGTATATGGTTACTTTATTGTTCACACTCAACTCATTGAGTGTTCCTATACATTGCCATACTAGTCTGGTCACAATGTTTTGTGCACTGAGTGCTCTGATTGCTGACTGACTATCTGAGAAAATGGCTATGTCTCTCCGATTGTAGCCCCGCTCAATATTGAACGAGGCACATCTCTCTATCGTGTGTACTTCCACTTGGAAGATACTGGCGAATTTTCCTAGAGGACTTGATGTCCTCCGACACCCGCACCAGCAACATCCTCTGTTAGTGAGCCGTCAGTGTACCATCTAATAGCATGAGGTTTCGCATCGCAGGGGGTAGACAAATTGGTCCACTCCGACTTGTTGCTAAGCTCTGTTTTGAACAGCTTATTGTTCGTAGAAGGGTGGCATCCTGGTCCAAAAAAGATGCTTAATCGAAATCGTCGGGGAATCGAATACATGCGCTTTATTGGAATTCTGTTTTCGCACTAAACTTAACTTACAGACTAGAACCGAGCTTCCGCTCGCATAACTCCATAACATAAAAACAAACGGGAGGGCAAGAGCGGCCGAGCTTCCGTAAGCTCGGTGTGGCGAGGCAAGGAACTTGTCCCACGAACCGTTGGAAGCAATGGAAATTCGAATAGAGAACACAGATACGCCGCTTGTGGTTGCTGTAGATACTGGGCCCGAGAGTACCCATCCGAAAATAGTTTCCTGTGCCAGAAGAGAGCCCAGAATATTGCTCTTGAAGCCGGGAGATCAGAAAGCTCCGTTAAAAAATCGGTCGGAATTGGATATACGGGAAGCTTTCCATATAGTTGAGGGAGAACATAGGCAGTCGTATTTAACGGCATTGATTTCGGAGGAGAGAACCGGGAGATGCTGACTTGGATCTGTCTAAACGAATTAATGGAAGGTGGTTTCTTATCCTCTCCTATTGGCATACTCGGACTCGGACTGCGCGGATGACCAGAGAGCTTTGACAAAGTTGGCAGAATCGAATATTAATGAAGGCGGTCGCACTGGACCTCGTGAAATCACGAATCAAAAAACAATTGACCGTTGCAGAAGATATGTATGATAAAATCACTTAAAAATTGTTCAAAATTTAAATCGTTGACTTTGAATAAGCGACACCGAGTGAAACAAAAGGAAATGGTTTAAACACCGGGAAGACATAGCGAAATCCTGGGAAATACCGAACAAAGACGCGAGAGTATGGGCACTCTGCACGTAGGCGGCATCCGTTGCGTAGCGTTAGTATAAACAAGAAAATAAACCCAAAACGAACTGGAAGCAAGCGACAAGGTGAAGATTTGAAGCAGATGAATGACAGACCGGAATCTGTTTTGATACGTATTAAGCAAAATAATAAATTGTGCCCATATATATGTATCTAATGCGTAGTTCGGAGATTCTGGCACTTTGTTTATTTTATTAATAATTTAAATTAATTTTAATAATAGGTACTAAATTAAAAAAAAAACAAGATTAATTCAATGAAAAATAATTAACTTACTTCCTTTGTTTTGAACTGTATTTAATACTCATTAGCTTGTTAATTTAATAACTAATATTAATTTAAGTTGACTAATTTAATCTAAAAGGAATATTTTAAATTATTGAAGAATTAATAATGAATTTTATTTTATTGTTATTGCCTTTTTAATTTTTCGTTCCAAAAGAACGACACTGTGCCCGCAAATGCATCGCTCGTATATGAATGTACCAAAGTATGTACATACATACATATGTATGTAAAGGCAGCAGCTGGACGGAACGAAAAAAATAAGACACAGGCGGACCCAGGTGGAGCGGACTAAAATGAAATGTCGGCAAATGTGTTTTATTGTTTTCTCTTGATTGCTATTGCCCGTCCTTCAATGCTCACGGTATGCTTCGTTTGTCAGCTTGCGGCCGATGGGCGAAAACCAAGCAGGCGAACCAATAACACAGCAACCAACAACAACAACAACACTGTCGCTGCTAATGCTAAACCAGAGTATGGATGTATATATTGTAACGACCCTCTCTTGGGTTGCGCGGCTTATCTCGCCGAGGTCGGGGTTCACACAAATTCATAAAGTTCCGGCCCCTTGAGTCCCCAATATACCCAGTAAGAACGCGAGAAGTTCAATTGGATTCTAGTTTATTTGTAAGAATGACTTCCTGAAAAGTCGGCTTGCTGGTGCCCTGTGTAGGAGGTATGCGGAGATGACTCCGCGGCTTGGTTCGAGTGGGTCGACCCCGTGTTACACTGTGTACATCTGGGTTCTCCCGTGTCGCTCTTGAGAACTCTCTCCGTGTCTCTCTGTATATTCCGGTGTTCTTCCGCGTGTCTCTATGTTCCTCGACGTGCCTCTGTATTTCTCTGTGTGACTTTGTGTCTCTCTGTGTGACTCTGTGTATCTCTGTGTGACTCTGTGTCTCTCTGTGTGACTCTGTGTATCTCTGAGTGACTCTGTATCCCTCTGAGTTACCCGGGGTGCCTCTGTATGACTCTGCGTAACTCCGTGTGAGTGCGTGTCATGTTACTCGGCTGGGACATCCGTGTTTCTGGAGCGGTATAGTCGCCCTGCAAATACCCTGTACTGGGTTTTTCTCCGGGGCATGGGCTTCGTGGTGAATGGTTGCGGATGAGGTTATGGCGGCGAGTCCGGAAGACGTTGGGTCGCGGCGGCGATCGTCGGGACCTAAGCTCGCACCGTCAATCCTACCTTCTGATACCCTCTATTCCTTCCCTCCGCAAGATCTTGCTATCAAGAGCAAGACCTTGGCCCCCGGCTATGCTACTGTGCTTGAGCTCGGTTTCAAGAACCTCGCCCCGCTACCCTGTTCTCATCAAGACCTCGCTATCAAGAGCAAGACCTAGGCCCGGTTCTAGTACTACTGATTAGTTATTAATTACTTGTTCAAAAACTCACCCAGATGTTGTTTGCTCGGCTGCTCGCCAAGAGTGAACTTGCCCTCCGCTGTGCGTCGCCTTATATAGGCCGCGATCAGCTGTGCCCCCCAATCCGATATACGATTATTCTCGCCGGGGGGCGCCGGGGTTGTCATATCGATGGTCTGGCCGATAGCCGTCAGCTGTTCAGAGCTGGTGCCCTTATTGTTGCTGGCGTTTCCAGGTGTTGCCCTTATTGGCGTTGCCGGATGGCGGACTATCGCCCTTTTATTTTTATACCCTTGCAGGGTATTATAATTTTAGTCAGAAGTTTGCAACGCAGTGAAGGAGACATCTCCGACCCTATAAAGTATATATATTCTTGATCAGCATCAACAGCCGAGTCGATCTAGCCATGTCCGTCTGTCCGTTTCTACGCAAACTAGTCCCTCAGTTTTAAAGCTATCTGGATGAAACTTTGCAGATATGCTCCAATATGCTCTCACTGCTATATATGGCGGAACGAGCCGGATCGGCCAACTATATCATATAGCTATATAGGAAAGATCGGTAAATTTTAATGAAAAAAAATTATAACTTAGACAATTTTTACAATATTTGAATAAAATGGCCATTTTGTATTATTCCAGAATTTCGGTTTTAATTTTATTCAAATCGGACCACTATATCATATAGCATTCATAGGAAAATATATATAAATTCATTAAATTCGTTCGCAACATTTTTCGCTCGCAACATTTGTCGTTCGCAACATATTTCTTTCGCAACATTTATCTTATGTCAGTACCCGAGAAAGAGAAAAATTTATAACATTTTTCTTCTTCTTCTTCTTATTTACTGCAAGGGTATTTAAACTTCGACATGCCGAAGTTAGCTTCCTTTCTTGTTAACTAATAATAACAATTCATAATAATCATAATAGTAACAATTCATAAGACTAATGGTGGCCGTAAATAATAATAACAATTCAATACTTCCTCATAAGAAGCGACTAGTAATAATAATAGTATAATAATCGTATAATAGTAATAGGTGATGATAGTAATAAGCATTAAATGCGGCGCGGGGCGTCTCGTTCTGTACTTCTTTTGGTATGTCTCCCATGTTCGATGATGTTGCCGTTGCCAGATGGCTTCCTTGTCCGTGTTGATCTACAATATGTCCTCCTGTTCACGTTCCCTGTCTATGATCTTTTGTGGTGTTCTCTATGGAATTTGTTCCGTCTGGTCGTCCCATATTTTTGCTCGTTTTGTTTCCTGTTTGGGCTGTTGGGCGGGGCTTCCTTCTTCGTTTTCAATGGTCGTTCCGTGTTCGCATCTTGTGTTTCCTCCGTTGTTTTGTTTTGTTTCGGTTTCGGGTTCCATCCTCTAGGATCTGCTGGGGTCGTGTCACGTTTTGGTGTTGGTTTCGCCGTTATCCCTGTTCTTCCCTTGTTCGTCATGGTGGTCGTCTCCTTTATTTGTATCTTTTCCATGTCCTTTGCCGTTGCCGTGGTCGTCTCCTATGTTGCTGTCTTCTCGTTGTCCTTTGCCGATGCCGTGGTCGTCTCCTTCGTTGGTGTCTTCCTCGTAATTATCGTTGCCAGTACCGTTCTGTTCAGTGTTGTCGGGGTGTGCGCTATCCTTCTCTTTTTCCTGGGGTCTTGTCCTGCGTATTTTCTGGGTTTATCCTCAGGTTCGCCCTTCTTTGTCGTGTTAGCACTTTTTGTAGCTTCTCTCTTTTGTTCCTGTTTTGTTCTACCGATGACCACTATGTCGTCGAGGTAAGGGAACGCGAAGGGTTCCATTTCGGCTCCTATCACGGAGTCCAATCCCCTTTGGAACGTTGCCGGTGCTGTATGTAGCCCAAATGGCATGACTTTCCACTGGAACAATCCTCGTCCTGGTACCGTAAATGTTGTGTACTGTCTAGCGTGCTAATGTACTTCGCTTCCCGTAGCTGGTTGAGGATATGGTAAATTGGTGGGAGTGGGTACCCGTCCCGTTCCGAGTGTGTGTTTAGCTGTCTTCAGTCTATACATAGCCTCCACTGGTTATTCTTCTTCCTTACGAGCACTATCGGTGAGCTGTACGCGGAGTGTGACGGTTCTATCAGGTCTTGTTCTATCAGCTGGTCGACCTGTTCGTGCATTATTTTTTGCATTGCCGGGTTTTCTGGGTAATAAATCTGTTTTATGGGTCGGCCGTGCTTCATGTAGATTCTATGTTTTGCTATGTGACTTGTTCCTTTTAGTTTTTCCATTAGGGCTGTCCAGAAATTCCTTGATTTCTGTGTCCATGGGTTCGTTTGCTGCCGCACTCCTTAGTTCCTGCTGTTTCCCTTGATGACTTGCTCTTGGTTTGATTTGGGTTACCAGGCTTCCGCACTGTATTGTTGTGTTGCATTGTGATATAAAGTCTATTCCTAGTAGTAGGTTTCCGATAACGTCTTCCATCACTAGCAGTGCCATCCTTACTGTGCTGTCGCCGAGCTCTATATCGAGTACAAGTTCTTCCGTGGCTACTGTGGATGTTCCATCCGCCAAATGTATCACCTCGTCCGTTGGTTGGACTTCGCCGTATTTCCGGAGCTGTTTGGCTAGCTTCTCGCTAATAAATGTTCTTGTTGCTCCTGTGTCCAGAACGCCGTTTACTTGCTCCTCTCCTATCTTACCTCGGCGGTGATCTTTCGGCCGTCGAATTTAATCATTGTTGCTGGTGGTTGTTCTGTCTCGGCCCCGGGTATCCCACCTGCCCGTCGGCGCCGCTTACGTTTCCCTGCGTTTTTCTGCAGCAATGGATTGTTCGTATGTCGTCTCTACCGCGTACCCAGCAGAATAGTTTGGCTGGGTTGGTGCGCTGACGGGCTAAGTGTCCCGGGTTTTTGCAGCGTAGGCAGAGGTTGTTAACGCTGAATGCCACTGCCGCTGTATTTTGCTGTCCTTGCTGTGTATCTGGTTGGTCAGTGCGAAATATTCTTGCCATTGTTGGCTGACTCTGCTGTAGTTGTGGTGACTGGGCGTATGCTACCGCCTCGTATTCTTCTGCCAGCCCCATGTAGTCTAGCAACGACCGTACTTCGCTTCGCTTCGCGTAGTATCTGAACCCTGGTATACTATTTCTGTATGTCAATTCCAGTTTCTGCTCCTCGCTCAGTGTGGTGCATTGCATCTTTCTGAGCTCCCTAACGTAATATTTGGCCGGCTCTTGAACGTATTGTTGCTTCCTCGTGATTTGTTCCATTGCCCGTTCCGGATAGTCTGCTGGCACATAGTACCTCTTGAGCTCCGTTTTGAGCGTCGGGCAGTCCGGCATTTCTACTGGGCTTGTACGCCACCAGTCTAAGGCCGCCCCTTTCAGAATGACCACTGCTGCTGCCGTAACGTGGTCGAGCCCTATGTTGTATGCCTGTGCCATTTCCTCGATTCTAGTTAGGAATGCTAGGGCGTTTCCTGTTCCGTCAAACGATTCCTTCCACCCACGAATGGTGTTGATGGCTGCCGCACGTTCTCCCTCTTTGTTTCTGTTCTCCTCTTTGCGGGGTTCTTCCTCCCTCGGCTCGTTTTAGGTTCGTTGTTTCCCTGTTCTTGTGTCGGTGTGTGCCTGACTTCCAGGTGTACCCCTGCTCCAGGGTTGGGTGAGACACTTCGTGTGCGTCTCTGACTTAAGTCTCGCAGTCTCTTGTTTCTTTCTTCGTCGTGGTTTCCGTTCTTGATGAATTCGGAAAGCTGGCGTCGGAGATCTTCGACCAGTTGTTCTGGTTCCATTCCGAATTCAGGCTTTTATTCAGGCTTGTCACCCATCCTCGGGTTAGTTTATCTGTCGCGGACATGGTCTACTTTGGGTTTTTTAAGGACTCAGGAACTCAGGACGTTGGGCGCCAGTGTAACGACCCTCTCTTGGGTTGCGCGGCTTATCTCGCCGAGGTCGGGGTTCACACAAATTCATAAAGTTCCGGCCCCTTGAGTCCCCAATATACCCAGTAAGAACGCGAGAAGTTCAATTGGATTCTAGTTTATTTTTAAGAATGACTTCCTGGAAAGTCGGTTTGCTGCTGCCCTGTATAGGAGGTATGCGGAGATGACTCCGCGGCTTGGTTCGAGTGGGTCGACCCCGTGTTACACTGCGTAGATCTGGGTTCTCCCGTGTCGCTCTTGAGAACTCTCTCCGTGTCTCTCTGTATATTCCGGTGTTCTTGCGCGTTTCTCTATGTTCCTCGACGTGCCTATGTGTTTCTCTGTGTATCTCTGTGTGTCTTTGTGTGATTCTGTGTCTCTCTGTGTGCCTCTTTTTTTTTTTTTTTTTTTTTTTTTTTTGTT